>RJWH01001206.1:0-43609 GCA_004363575.1 Solenodon paradoxus
ACCATAACATTTGAAAAATTGCACACAATTGTCATTCTTCCTTAGTAATACCAATTGCTCCAAGCTGGGAATCGGTACATGACTGAATTTACCTGTCTTTTCAAGCCACTTCCCTTGCCCGGAATGTTCTTCTCTGGGTGAGGGTAATGGGCCTATAATTCGTCATGTCTTTACTTTTCAACACTTAACTTAAAAGTTTTCTCCTTTTTGTCTTTCCCATGGTTCCCTAGTCAGGCAATTTGATGCTCCCATTTTAATTATAAAATGTCTATAGTGTATGTCTTTTATTGCATACTTTATTGTCTTTTTTTCACTTATGTGTATGTCTACCCAAAGAAACTACTTTTCATAATGTTTTAATCAACTTTATGTCATATTAGCCTGGTAAAGTGCCTGGCCTATATTAATTCCTAATATATATTGACAGAAAGAATTTAAATGTCTAAACTTCTTACTGGGGTTTCTTCCCCCATTCCACTATGAAATATTTTTCTTATTCCTCCTTATAGTGCAACTAAGTCTTACTTTCTGCCAGCTTCAGTGAGCTGAATTTTGAATTGTTTTCAAAAAATCTGCTTTATTCTGCCAGTTTCTTCTTCATTATAGTCATTAATGATTGCCAACCCTGATATTTTAAAGTCTATCACTTGACACAGGAGTTTTTAATTTATCCAATGCTCAGAGTTGGTCTCTGGACCACCTTTTTTACTAAATCCTCAATGTTTATCTAAAAGCATGTTTTGATCTAAGTCTTAGGTTTTAACTTATTGATTTCATGTGCTTTTCCCCCGCTAGGTGTAAAGATTCTAAATGGGCACTTTTTAAAGGAAGACCGTCAAGTTCCTTGTTTATAGAATGTCTTACTCTTTTTCTCCTTTCCCTTCTCATCCTCCTTGGCCATTTCCCTATAACTCTATCTTGAGGAAATAACTTGATGAAAGGGCAAGTAACATTTTATGTAAAATTATGTTTTCACAAAGTGTGACCCAAGGGACAGTAGCATGAAAAATATCTGAGTACTTGTCAGAAATCTCAAGCCCCACCCTAGACCTATGAACTCAAATCTCAAATTTGACAGGTTCTCTCTGATATTCTTATGCACATTACATTTTGAGAAGCACAGATATACATTAAATCCATTAGTTCTAGAGATACACAAGTAGAATCAAGAAATTATATAATACTTTTGCTAAGAGTGCCTCTCTGTGCTTCTAGACTCAGGGGCTATGCTGTATAAGGCTAGTAAACATTTAAATTTTCTAAATGCCAGCAGTAGGCAGATCTGGGTTTCCATCAAACTGTAAGTCTTTCTTCAAAAGAGATTCATGACATTGCATAATTAGGTGTCCACATAGAATGGTTCAACATCTTTGGGCAAACAGTTGCTCTCTTCCTTGACATAGGTGAGTAACGTTTTAGGGATCCTGTAAATTGCTATGGAGTTTAAAGATCCTCCACTAACAGTTCCCCTTTCAGATGACCTCCATCTCCTAGGAATATTTATACTTTAATGTATACATAAAATACAGTCATTGAAATTACATCATTGCAAGAGAAATCATATTAGTAACATCTGACATGAAATATAAAATGTAAATTGGTGTATTCTTAATGAAAAATATGTATTTCTTGGTGGATCAGTGGATACTTGTGTTTGTTTTATCACTATTCTTTTAATTATCATCAACATCACATAACCTATAGGCTCCTTGGCAAGTGTTTTACATTGGTTACAATTAAAAGGAAGCAAATTACACTTCTCAATCATTGTTAATAAGGGTCAGTGAACTTCGTAGCAGAAGCTTTTTAAATTGTATACTAAATATATAGGTTTTCTTTTCCTGAAATTGGGGGCATATTTTGAAATTGAGAAAAGATAAGGTCCCTGTTCTCTTAGTGATTTTCCCCCCTCATTTTCTCAAGGTCCTTGACCTAGTTTGTCATTTGAATATTTTATTTCTCCCTCACCATTTTTTATTCCCTTGATTGTACCTTTCTTTGTCAACACCTAACAGCCAAACAAAATTGATCAAATGGAAAGAGAAGGATTTTCCTTGGGGATGAAGTTTTACATTTCTTTCATTCCAAAATTCAAAATTTCTTAAATTCTTAAAGTGGAAATTAAAAGCTAGTTTAAACATAGTGTGCAATCATCTCCTGAAACTTTCATGAAATTGGAAGACAATTTACACTGGCAGAATCATTGGAGTTACCCGTTATTATGTGTTATCTTCCTACATAAATATCTAGTTATTTTTAGTTAATGAATTAATGAGCTGCTTCTTGAAATATGATAATTAACCACCATTTGACTGATAGAAGAAACAAATTCTCTGATGGGGAAATAAGAGGCTTTCAGGAATTTTAATCCCTTATGCAAAGCACATTTGAGGCAAATATTACTACCCTGCACACTTTCCCTTGTTAGAGAAAACTGTTTTCATTTCCATCAATCTCAGTCTATTTATTTAGAAATTACTGAGTTATTAGAGCTGCTGTCTGGTCTCTTGTGTTTAATTTTCACTCGGCATCACATTTAGAAATTCTAGCTGCTGACGAAGTGCTGTGTGGTTCCATTTCTGCATCTACCAGTCCTATAAAATGAATCTTGTTGTGAAAAATGAAGATTAATGGGTTTCATAATGACTCTCCCCTGCTAAAGCCTATCTGAATAAAGATGAGAGGACGTGTTTGTGTGTGTGTGTGTGTGTGTGTGTGTGTGTGTGTGTGTGAGAGAGAGAGAGAGCGAGAGAGAGACAGAGAGAGACAGAGAGAGAGAGAGACAGAGAGAGAGAGAGAGACACGTTGGTGGTGTGGAAAGTGTGAGAACAGGACAGAAACACAAAAACAGCATAGATTCTTATGGATAAAAATAAGTCATGCTGGTTTGGTGCTTCCTAAAAAAGTAAGTGTAAAATTGCTATAGGCTCTAGCAATTCTACTTCTGGATATACATGCACACATGTTCATGCATACACACATACACACAAACAAAATGAACGCAGGTACTCAAATAGATTTGCAAATTCATGTTCACGATAGCATTATTCAGAGAAGGCGAATGATGGAAGCAACTCAAGTGTCCATGCACAGATAAATGGATAATCAAAATGTGGAATATGCATACAATGGAATATTATGGAGCCATAAGAAGGAAACAAATGGTGATACCCATTACTCTGTGACTTAGCTTTGAAGATGTTATGCCAAGAAAAACAAGTCAATCGTAAAAGGGCAAATGACATATAGTGACAAGGTGCCTAATGTAGTCAGATTCCAGAGGAAAAAGGTGAAGGCTGTTATGAGGGGATGGGTTGAGGAAGGACCAGGGCTTCGTTGTTTCAGCAGACATTTTGGCAAATGAGGAGCTCTGGAGATGGGTGGTGTTCTTGAATTACATCCACGTGAAGAGACCTAATGCTGCTGAACTGTATGCTTACAAGTCTTGAAAGAGTCCACGTTCTTTTGGGAATATTTCACTGGCATCAAAAGTAAGCCCCGTGCCTAATTACCCGCTCATGAATCAGGTAACACTGTTCTGAAGGAAGGCATTTCAAATCTAAGGAGAAACTGTTTCACATACTTGTTTCCTTCTTTTAAAAACTGTCAGGCGTTTCACAAAAGCTTCCAAATGGGTTTTAGATATCAAAGATTTGACTTACTCTCTCAGTGAAAAGGGACTCTGGCTCTAATCCCCCATACACATGAGCTCTCTGGAGACTCAACAACCTTTTTCTTTTATGCTAAAGCAATGTCACCGACGGCTGATTTCTCCAAAACAACTCAGGTCAATTTTAGGCTTTGGTGAGACAAGCATGGACACAGGTGTTTATATGCTAAATTAGGGCACAGTTCCAACAGGCAGTTGACATAGACATAGGGTGTGCTTGTCAACTTGTGAATTCCCCATGGTTTCACTCCGTGGTTAGTGACAGAAATGTCATTTTCAGATTATTTTTGCCATTTTCAACTTCAACAGAGCATTCTGGAGTTCTGGCAACAACTCTTCTACCCGTGATAGCAAGGTAGCCATTTACGACACCCAAGACGTATTTTTTAGTTGTTGTTTTTTAAATTACATAGAAGAGTATTTTTTGTACATTAACAAATACTCATGGTTAGTTCTCTCCCACAATTAACTTTTAATTAATGTAATTGATTCATCTGGGAATAGACTCTGATAAAGGGTTTGGGAGCACCCTAATGATTATAGTCTTGTGGTTTTCAAAGCCGAGAATTTAATAAAACGAGGAAGACACAACAACTTTATTACTATGAAATGTGTGGCAATGCTTTTGTCTACCCGGAAGAGTATCTGTGTATATTTAATAGCCATATGCTCCATGGTTATTACACATTATTGGAATTAACATAATTTCTCAGGAGCATTTACTACATTAAATCCTAACATTTTCATCACTAAATTTTAAGTAGCAAGAATGAGAACTTCTTGAATAACTGAAAGCAAGTTTCTAGAAGTCCAGTTTCCTTTCTCTGCTTTCAGTTTCCACACACTGTTACACACCAGTGCTTTTTGCTTAATGGTGTGACATCTTGAGACAAGCTTAATTTGGACTCTTTTGAAGGTGATTATTGATCCACTGGCTTCTGCCTCCTTGGTGAATCAAATTCAATATAGCCCCCTATTCCTATTCTTTTTTTTTTTCAATTACTCTCCAGAAATGTCCAATGCCTTTCTTTGCCAGAAGTCTACAGATATTAATATGCAGAGCAGAGGGCAGGTTTAGTTCAAAAGGATGGACAGTCTCAGTAAGCTGTAAAACAAGGGGTCTAATCAGATCTTACTCCAGAAAAGCCAGATAGTTCATTTATAATTGTGTTACGAAGGGTGGGGTATTCATAACAATACCTGATATTTATATAAACTACATGAGGTATGCTGGAGATTGGGAAGTATTTTGCAAATCTTAGATAGTATAATACCCAAGACACTTTTAAGAGTCACACGGGCATGCCATGAAGCTAAATATATATGTGTGTGTGTGTGTGTGTGTGTATGAATATGCACATATATATATTTTAAAGTGAGTTCTTTTGCAAAGTTCTTTCAATCTGGTTAAATAAAGGTGAAAGTAATAATTTGGGGCTTGTCCATCTTTAACACCTCTCTAATTGCTGGTAATCTTTAACAGAGAGAATAAACCTAAGGAACGATGACAATGTAGAGCAGGATTTTAATAACACTATTTTGTGGTTGCTTTCACTGTATGTATGATCAACAAAACAGACTTTTGATGAGTAACAGTGACAAAAAGTCTCCTGTATAAATAAATGAGATAGATATAAAAAATTGTCTCATCACTGTAAAGAAAGATATTAATGCAACAATAATGTGGGAGTCTTCGGAGATGACAAAATTAAGAAAGTGATGCAAGGAGAAAAAAAAAGTGTTATTAGAATAACTAAAACAGAAGAAAGCAGAACTGATTAAAATCTCCCTCTAAAGTGGGTGTTTCATTTATGGATTCAACATGTATTCCTAAGAACAAGGTCTATCAGGGCAGGGTCCAGTGTAGGCTTGATGGATATGATTTTCATAATCCTTGACTGATGAAGCTTATCGCTATCAGGAGAAGGGGCATTAAACAAGTAACTGCAATAAAATGTAATGGCTTGTCCTGTTTCAAAAAACAAAAGGGTTCACAGGGCTGGAACTCCTTCTCAGAAATTGCACATTCCAAGAAATGTATTGCCAGAGAAGCAGATAAAATGAGATAAAAGCACAGTAGCTAAGCATTTCTTGGGTTATGCATGCAATCAATAAGGTTCATTTCCTTCATGACTGTAGGAAAGTATTCAGACATCTCTGAGTCTCAACTCCATCATCATTAGAGTTGTAAGGATTAAAAACAGCGAAATAAGCAGCCCACTGCCTGGCACAGCTCATGCAGTCAATAAATGATAACTATTTTTATTAATGTGACTCTCTAATGTGACAGTGACTGTCAGGTGATTGGCATACAAGTGACACACAGTTTCTGTCTAGCAAAAAGGAGCTGGGAGGCAATTCCAAGCAGAAGCAGCAACATCTATGAAAAGTCACGATGAGTCACCAGGTGTCATCTGAGAAGGAAAGGCAAATGGCGGGACGTGGAATTAGAAAAGAAAGCAACAATCGTGCGTGGTCACAGAAGGATTTTCTGATTTGATTCTGTTTCAGGGTGATGACTTTCTTACTTGAAAAAAACCCTTAAATTTGATGGTTATCTTAAATTTTTCATTATGTGTTTAGATAGCAAATGAAGTAATTTCTAGGCATTTGTGAATAAAATCAAAGTAAATCTTTTAAAATGAATCATAGTCAATCCAGTTTCAACATTTAATATAAATATCTTCTAAAAACTATAGATATTGCTTTCCTCTAGAATGAACTTTCAGCATTACTGAAAATTACTATAGAACATCAGATATTACATATTTCAATCAAGAATTGCTCAAAATAACAAAATTTTATTTGAGCTGGCTTCTTCAATAAGAGTTATAAACACTTTACAATTATTTTGTAGATCTAAGAATGAAAAGTGTCATATAAGAATAAGCATCCAATCTTTCCTTTTTTATTTGATAGAGGTAAGTCTTGAGAATGTGGACATTTATAGGTAGATGGGTATAGGGAGAATTATGCTCTGCCCTGGCATTCAATTCTCTAGCATAATTCTGAGATGTGTGTCAAAATTACATAATAATGTACCTCAAACATTATTTTTGGTGATCTAACAGATTAATTTGATTGGGAAAAAAAAAACATGGGAACAGACTGTGATTTACAAAGATATATTTTATCCAGTCACTAGATTCATTCACTTTCTCAAACTAACACAAATATTTTGAACAGTTTTTTTCAGCCCTGGCTTTCTACTTGTTCACGCAATGTGCCATCCTAGAGCAAGAAATGCTTTCCTCTTTAAAACGGAATAAAGGGAAGACAAGTGTTGGCACATAAGCAACAGATGTGTAGATTAACTAAGGAAAGAATGTACGTGGTATTTGAAGGCTGGATCTTTTCTATGTTATTATTTTCCATATTTTTTGAAATGCTTTCACCCAGTATGACAATTACTTTTATAAGCAACAAAACCATCAAAATATTTTCAATAGACAAATAAATAATTTTTCTTGTTGTTTTAGTTGTCATAAAATAATGTTATGCCAATCAGGAGGAGGAATTATGAGGGGAGTTGGAATATCGCCCACCTGTATGTCAGGTAATTGACATACAGAATATAAAAATGGAGGCTGGAATTCACAGTGTAGAGTTTTTGTAAGCAATGGCATATACCTTGTTATCAGGGTAAAACACTGTTATATTTAGAAGGTACCATCTGTAAACCTCATGTTAACCACAAAGCAAAAATCCTACAATAGCTACTTAGAGACAGGAATCAAAGCATACTGCAAGAAAATCATCAATTCAAAGGCAGATCCTAACAGGAGAAAGAAAAGAACTATAAAATGATCAGAAAGTGATTAATCAGATGACATTATTAAGTCCTGACATACAAATAATTACTTGACGTGAATGACTTAAATTTTCCAAGCAAAAGGATGGATTAAAGAAAACAGACCACTTGACTTGCCTTGGTGGTTTAGCAGTTCAGTCCACTGCTTCTGCCAAGTATAGCCCACATACATCCTAAGGACCAAGATTCAGGTCCCACGGCTGGGGGTAACAACCAAGTTGTCTAACTAACTAAGATAAATAAAGTGTTTTTTCCTCCTCTCTCCTCCTGTCTGCCTCTGCTCACCCCCATTCCTGCCTGTACTTCTCCTTAAAAAAATAAAAAAGAAGAAATGATAGTCTTCCTGTTTTATGTGAAATACATTGACTCACTACATTTACAGCAATCATTTTAAAAGAGGTTATATATTAAACATCCATAAATTTTAATTTAAATGTTAAAGAAAAATGTATTTTCAACTTTTTAATAAACATAAATTGTCATATTAAATTTAGTGGTTAACTAGAATTAATCTTTGGTAATTTTCTTAGATTGTACTCTGTTTTTTTCTTTAATATGAGTGGACATCATAAAGTCATTGTAAAGTGAATGATACTGTTGACTGAACAAAGCATATAGTTGGTATACTTTCCTCCCTTGGTACTGTTGAGTCCTTTTCAGGAAACTGTATTGTTATACTATGATTCTTTCTTAGTTCTAAGGCTAATCTTTCTCCCCCACATCCCCCCACAAAAAAAAAAAGGAAAAAGGAAACACAAAGAATTTCATTTTGATTTCAAGAGACAGATATTGTGTAGCTGTCCAAGCAACAAAGTATTCAGATATTCAGAACAGTCTCCTTGAATGAATGCAGGAAAACTTTTTAAAGCAGACTTCCTGGCAAAAACTTAATGTATTTCATGCTATGTATATGATGAGTTGAGAACAGTAAGACCACTACGTGTTGAGTGCTGGCTATGGGCTGTCTTGTCTATCTGATTTCCATTACTCAACAACGTTATATCTGATTCTTAAGCAAACAGTAGAAACAGAGACTGTGTTGAGTATCTAAGATCCTAATCACTCAGCTAATGTTTTATTTATTGTTGTAAGTGCCGCCACCAAAATTTCAACCCTTAATTGCATTTTAATTTATTTTTTATCCTAGCTCTAATAGTTATCTGCTTACCTTCTTTGTAGCAATCATGACTTAAAATTTGAGGTAAAGGCCACCTGTGAACATTCTGGCTGTAGATTATGCTTTTTCTTAATAATCATAAAAAGATTTGCTTACAGTATTGTAGCAAATATGTTACAGTTATTGCTCAGAGTGACAATATGGTAACTGCAAGAAAGAATGTATTTCCATCAGTGACTCCTGTACCACTCTCACAGGATAGGGCATAATAGTTTACCGATTAAAAGCATTAAACAATTTTTGTCTTCCAACATCAAATTTTTTAAATAATAATCACCAAAGACTTTATTTAGGAACTTTTTTAGTGCCTTATTTCCTCCATTTAAAAAATATTAGAGAAGGCAAGAAGAAATATTCTTCCCCTGAGAAATTGTAAGTGTGACAATGTATTTGAAATAAGAATAGTTTTTAACTCCAAAAAGAAATGTTACATGTTTAAATTGGTTACAGCAGTCAAAATTTAATGGGTAAAAGGGAGTTTGTAATAGCATTTTACCAGCTTCAGAATCAATGAAATTTTAATTTCTACTCAAACAATATTGCCATCATAAAATTTTTTACAGTAGAGTTTTACAATTATCTAATTTCAGAAAACCTGAATGTCAGTCTCTCCTCTGTGGAAAGCACTTTAAAATCCACACAGGCAGAGTCACATATATAATGTTTCCACGACTAAGATTATTCTTAGAAATGCTGAAAATTTCCTTGTACCTAAAAATACTTGGTCCCAGAATAAAAGTGAGGAAACCTATGTATACAATTTTAAGGATGATCATGATATATATTCTGATTGACTGTCTAATGATTTTTTATATCTTTTGATTTTCATTTTTTATATTTGTTGATTCACCGTTTTCTCGCTCTCCATTTTTGATCTAGTACAGTCAGAGCCCACATTTAGTTTATTCTCAAATCCAATATCTCCTAGATCTCTTGAGAAAAGATGGAAATTGCGTTAATGTGGAGTCTTAAAGAAAGAAAGTTTAGTTTTCGACTTAGTGGTAATGAGTTGGCATTTTTATCTCAATTTCCTCATCTGAATGTGGGAATAAAGCCAATGTTGAGTCAGCTCACATAATTAATATGAGGATTAGATCCAAAATCTAATGTCACTCAAAATGGAATATTTTCTCTTAAAGAATCGAGTATTTACTTCACTCTGTATTTAGTAGATGGTTAATTGAGATCATCTTCAGAATGAGATGATATTCTGTATGAACAGGATCTCTGTATGCATATTTAAGCAACACATTCACAAAGCAAATACAATCAAAACAAAAGGACCCATGGTATTCAAATTAAAACACTAATTTCTCAGCAGACAGGATGTTTTCTAAAACTCAATCGCCTTTTAAGAAAGTGACCCTACAAATGATTGTCAGACAACAGTCCTTTGGATTTCAGTTCAGTGATGTCCCAGGATAAATTATGCATGACTGTTCCCCCTCTGCTTTTTTCTATAGAGCTTTCTGTAGAGTATATATGTATTTACTTTCCATTAGCAATATCCTGCTTCTATATTTTAAGTCTGATTTTCTTGTATCAAAAACCTACAAGTACGCACAGCAGTGCACCTTTGTCTTCATTAACAAAAGTCAGCACGGATGAAACTATGAGTCAGAAGAATTCTTGTTGAGAAGACAGCAGAATCATGCTAAGATGAAACTCATACCCCAATCACAGAATAATTACAGATCAAGTAGAAACAAAATGAAAACTATGACACTCTAGCAGGTTTTACAAAATAGACAGACATGTTTATGCACCATAACTATAAGATTATGAGTAAGACTACATCCTCTAACCTTCTGGGATTAATCTTCAAAACAAGTGACAGAGGGACAAGGTAGTGACATGAGGCCAGTTTTCCCAGGTTCCAGGAGATTATTACTCCTATAAAGTGATTCTCATGACAGACCTGGTATCTGCAGCAGAAACCAGTGCAGGGGCTTCCCTGTTTACTAGAGGAGTCAGGGTTTCCTTTTGTATGGAGTTGTGACATGAAAGTGGAAGGGTCCATTTTTAGCAATGAGAAGTAACTCAAGATCCCCACTTGTCTGATAGCCATAGATGGGTGCTGAACACAGTGAAGAGTTCTTGGAAATTGCAACTTGAAGTGAAATGATATGTAACGAAACCAATTTGATGACAGGCTCATTGATGTAAACAAGAGTTAAGTTTCAACAGTCAATTTCTGATCACAAAACAACACCAATCTTCTAAATAAGGACCCCCAAACACTTCTAATATTCATAATCTTTTGTTATTTTGTTTATTCATTTGTTCATTCATTTTCTACCCCCCCCCTGAAAACATTACAGAGTCCCAGGTTTCACAGTCTCTCCCAGCAGCTTAGAGCTCAAGAAGGACACCCATCCTGGAGACATTGTCCTGCCAGCAAACAAACACACACACACACACATACACACTCATTCTGAGTGAGACAATGTAGACACCCAGTGGAACTTACTTGCACATCTTTAATATAAGGGAGGGAACTGGTGTACCTGAAAAAAAAAAAATCCTATGTAGACATGAGGAGAATATGCAAACTCCACACAGACAGTGGCCCTGAGCCTGGGAATTCTTTCCTCACCAACTTTATAATGAAGCAATATTGAACAAGATGACACTAACCCAGGGCCAGTTGTGCTAAGCCTGAGTCAGAGCACCAAACTTACTATAGAGCCTGCCACTGGAATGAAGCTGGGAGGCAGGATGGAGACAACCACCAAATAGATAAACGTGAAAGGAAAAATACTAACAGAAAGAAAAAAAATACAAATAATTTAGGAATCAGAACAAGCCTGGAAAACAAAAATAAAAGCCAATAAAGAAGTAGATACTAAGAAATAAGCCCTTTAAAACCACCAATCAGAACCTGAGTTTACCCAGTATGGAATGTTGAGTTTATAAGACAATGGAATCCAATAATAAGCTTATAATCCTCAAGAGACAAATGGTAAGTCTATCAATTTTTTCAATGAAATAAACAGAGACAAAATAAAACCAAATGGGTAGGAAAGGAAAATTCCAAATGAAGTCTTAATAAAGAAGCATAAATTACTAAATAATTAATAGATTGAAAAATACCCTACTAAGTCAACTAAATTCTAGACACAGGTGACATGGTTGGGGAGAGAATTACTGATTTTGAAAATAGGATGGAGGCATTTACTTTGAATGCAGTCTCCAAACAGAAACAGTCAAATATTATTTTAAAACACGAAGGAAAGACAGAGTAGGTAATGAGAGATCCAGCACAGATTTGGTGTCTCAAAACAAGAAAATAAAGGGAATGAACTGAAAGTCATGTTTGAAAAAATTTGGTAATCATTTTTCAGAATCAAGGAACAGCATGGATATTCTAATTTACAAAAGAAACCAAGTCCTGAGCATGATGCATAAATAAAAATGCCCACCTAAACCTGATAAACTGTATATAGCAATAACATAAAGGAAATATGAAAAACCAGGAATAAATGGCAATACAGAGTAAATGTTAAAACATGGATTATAATTTAAAATGATTAGATAATAGAGATACAGATAAATGAGTATAGGCATTGGATGAAAGAATGATAAATAAATTTTTAGAATATGTGGATATATTCAATACAAAGTTGAGAAATGGTTAATGGAGAGTCAACATATATTGAAGTTCTTAGGAAGAAAGATAGAACTACTGAATGACCATAAATTATATTTTTATGCCTTAACTTTAAAGTTAAGACATGTATGGGAGAATATAAAAATGTCCACAAGCCAGAAATGTGAGTGGGGAGGGGGAAGGCCAGGAATATAAGTGTATATCGAAAATACAAAGTAATATTTAAGAAATATACCCAAATATACCTATTAGCAAAATAGATATAAATTCACAAATTGAAAGACATACAAATATAGAATATGTCCTGCTTATAAAATGTGTCCATCAAATAGCACAGCATGTTTAAAAATAAATTTTTATCCAGATTTATAAAGGTTTACAAACTTTGTATCACGATGCTTTTACAAGAGAATAATTTATAGCAATTTGAACAATATATTAGACCTCTCCAATAGAAAGTTGGACAGCAGTGCTCCTTATGATGATCAAAACTAACCAGAAAACTTTGGGTTAAAATCCTGGCTGCCAATCACAAGTGTGACCTAGAAGAACTCCTAACCTCTTTGTGCCCCATTTTAAAATTAGGGATAAAAATAGTGCCCACTAAGTAGAGTCAATGATTCCATATTTATAAAGGACTTAGAACTGTTTCATACATAACACAAGGTATTAAATAAATGAACACCCTCAATTTAATTAAGATATAGAAATAAAACATGAATTTAGAATCAGTATAAATAGACACAGCATACCAGGGACATCAAATATTCCTAAGATGCGCTGATATGAAGACCTCATATTTATAAACATGGAAATAGGAACCTGAACCACACTGCATACCAGTGAAAGTCATTTCGGAACCCAACAACAGCCACAACACTATCATTCCAATTTCTTCTGCTTTAATTTGTTTTTCTTTAGCCTAGTTGCTCCCATCATTTTAGAAAGTATCTTAAGAAGTGAAAGCGAGTCAAATTCACCAGCCCCCAACACGTATCTTTGGCATCAGGGTTATTTTAGGCTGATTATTTTAAAAAGAGTAGTCATCAACATGCTCAGATAAATGAGTAAGAAGAATTTACATTTATAATGGAAATCCTAATTTGTGCATGTGTTTCCTTCTCCATACCAAGCAGAGAAAACTGAGCGAATCTGAAGAAATGCTTACCCATGGAGAAAGCAGTGACTTTGATCTGTCTAATGACCTTACTCACTGCGCTTTGACAACTTCCTGTCATTGACTCTCTTATCCCCTTCGTCTTTAGTTGAAGATGATATTTTAGGTGGTGGCTTGGGAGAGTTAATTTTCTCATGTGGAAGAGTTAATTTTCCTGGTTCTCTCTCATATATAGAAGAGGCACACACACTATTAAACTTCTATTTTTCTCCCGTTACTATATTTTTAGTACAGGGGAATCTCAGTCAAGAATCCAGAAAGGTAGAGAGAATATTCTTTTTGCTCCCCTACAAAGCCATATGGTTTTCCTTCCTTCCTAATTCATCAACTCATGAGCTTCTATTCTTCCCACAAAAGTGGCAATTTCATGACAAATATCTTGTCCAGAAGAACCCATTCCTGACAAGGCTAATCATCAAACAGTGTTCCTTATACTGAAGTAGAATCTTATCTTCATTATGTCTACGTATTAGGATTGGTTGTGTCTTCTGGTGCTGCATACACCAGAAAAATTGAGGAACTCGATTTTTTTTCAACTGTATTTCTGTATATGTTTATTTGGGAGGTAGGTGAACATTTATTTTCAATTTCAACTTGTTAGATTCATTTCCAACATTTCTGTCATTCAAGATTTCTCTAGATACTGATTTATCATTATGAATGTTATGCTCACTATTCCCTCATTGAAATTTCCCATTTTATACACAAAAAGATATCAGTCTTTGCCAATGTTTTTAGAGAAACTGAATTTGAAAAATATGTCTACCAAGTAATCTATCTTGGTTCACAGAGATTTAAAAAGACATTTTATGTTGTCCTAAACATAGAGTTTCACTCAGCAACTTATAAACATCAGCCATGAGGTTCAAGTTTTGGGAATCTGAGATACCTTTCTGAGTCTAAGCAACTTAAATTTATGCCAGTACTTCAGTGGTACTCATTTTTAGAGGCGCATTCACTCTCTCTGTCTAGATCTATTTTTAACACCTGAAAGAGAAAAATTATTTGGCTTCTTGTTGCAGGAAGGCACACAAATCAATAACCTTTAATAGAATAGGTTGAGTTAAATACCTTCTTCTCTATGCAGATACATATATAAAACTTCTCTAATTAGTATTTTTCACTGATATATAACTCATTGCTCTGTTCTCTCTGATGAAGGGGCATCTGGATACAGACTAAGAGAAAAGTAGAACATGAATAAATTATTGAATTTCAAAGGAAGAATCTTGGAAGGACAGCCAATGATTTTAGACTCACTTTTATGTGTGCTTTGCGGCAATCCATTTTTTTTCTTTATTGCTGATATTTATTGCCTTTTCATTCTTACTAGCACTTTTTTCATCATGTCATTTTGAGAATGTTAAAATCCTATGAAACTCTGTAATTTCTAATCTTAGGAAAATAATTCTCACTTATAAATCCAGACCTATGTCTATATCTATACTATAACAAACCTGTAATTTACTGATGAAAAAAAAGTATATTTATATTCAAGGAAGCCATTTACATGACATGACATATGGAAGAAGGAAGACAAACTAGCTTTGATTTTGCACCAGCATTATTCATGGACACATTTACTAAGTTTCTGTAATGTTTGCAAGTATAATTCAAGTCTTAATTGAGCAACATTTCAGAACATCCCGATAACTTAACACAGATACACTAAAATAATTCAATATCGCATTAGATAAACATTCTTAAAGAAAATAGTCACAGAAATGAGTTAACTTATGAACAAAAATCTCTCATAAGGAGACTTTGCTATTCCGAGGTAATGAATAAGGGATGCTGTTAATTGAATGTAAGAAAAGGAACATGTTTCTATCTTAACCTTGAAACTTGTGTGGGAACATGGAATGCCAAATTTGTGCCATATGTTACCGCTCCTGACAGTGTTATGTGTCTTTACCACAACACCATCTGTGCTGTAATACCTGCGTAGGGACAGTGGCTAGACAAGGAGAAAAATAATGAACTTTTGCAACATTTACTTCCCCTGAGCTCATACAGCTGGTGATAGCTACTTCAATGCAAAGGCTATGACTTAAGGCTCAAATGGCAACTGACCAGAAAATCAGTGACCTTTGCCTACAGACTATATCTTACCAATGTAAAAGTTATGAATTGCATTTAAAAATACATATAATAAATCAGTATCTAAACCATTGTTATATGTTTGGAGTTTAATCTATTTTGCAATAATTGTTATAGGTGCAAATACCAGTTACTATATAACTATTTCTATAAATCTACAGAGAGATGAAATATGATAGAAAAATTAAATTAGGTAGTAAAATTGATTCTTTTGGCTCTGTGGCTGGCAAAATATAACTTAGATGTATAAAGTTAATATTTAATTTACTGCTTATTTGCTACTGAGTGTATATTTAATCCTTGATTTGTTCATGATCATTTTTTCTCAATACAATGAACCACACTATCATTACAGAACTGTTGGTTTAATACATAACAAAAATATAATACATTTCCAGATTCAAAGTAGACAATTACTAATTATCTCAGTCACCCCAAATGTACTCTGTTCCACTTTGCATTCTTCAAAGAACATCCATTACATTTGTCTTTATTTCTCCACATATACCACAGGCCATGTGCAGTCAATGAACTACCTGAGAGGTGAGTGAACATTTCAATTTTTTTCTCTAAGGAACCTATATTCACATTTATGTAAGCAAGCAGGTTCTATTTCATAATCATTGGTCCTATGCTTCTTAGACAAAGAGAGATGCAAATATTTCCTAAATGAGGAAATGAATTGTCTCCCTTCAGATAAACACCTAGGAAGGAAGGAGGGCATCTAGGTGAGCAGGCAGACGAGAAAGGGGGAAGAGAGTATGAGGAGAGAAAGGAAGAAAGCAATATGCCCATGTCACAAAGAGGCAGTTTCTAGGTAGAGACCAGGGCAGAGATCTGGGCAGCGGGATAACTACATGAATTTGATTGACAGATCTTCTTGAAATATACTCAGAAGCATGGAACCTTTTTTATCCCCAAATCTTTGCCTCCTTATAAAAGAATGTAAAGCACTAATAAACAAGTGGGAAGATAGTTTGGGGTTCAGTTAAGGAAATCTTTTAACAATGACATTGAAGCATCAGATTTAATCCACCTCCAAGTGCCTGCTTTTCAGGAGATCATTGTGTGTGAAAGCTGACTGTGAGCTCCTTCCTCCCAACTCTCTCTCCATTCTTTTAACTCCATGAGCACAGAACTAGGGCACACTAATCACTTCCTTTTATGTAACTTTTCTGACCCAATTCTTTTAGCTTCATACACACTGTTTTTTATGTTTTTTACCCAGGTACCATTTTTAGTAATCTGTGCTATTTTTATATCTGTTTCCTGAAAGGTAACTCCATGTAGCCTTTAACTCATGTTTTGTATATAGGAGATGGTAAGGTATCTGACTCAGCTAGCATCAAGATATGTATTTTTATTTTCTTTAATAGAATCTGGATATTTCACACTACTCTGACAAAAAAAAATGCTAATATTCCTTCCCCAAAGAGGTTGATTACCCTAAGATCAGCAGATATTTAAAACTGAAGTTAGAATTTCTTATCATGTACACGATGATAGAAGAAATAACAGCTATCAATATATCATTTATCTGCTGTGTGCTTAGCAACTTAATAGAAACTTGATATGCATTATTTCAACTCTCGATAATAGTGATAAAATATATGGGTATCAATACACCAATTTTGTAGATGAGGAAACAGACTTAATTTTTGAGAATTTCCCTGAGGTAATACAAACAGTAAGTGGCAGATTTGTCACTCTAAAGAGTGTCTGAAAAGAGATCTTCTTTATATAAATCTTCAGGCACAAATATCAAGTAAAGTCATGATTGGTCTACTAATAAAATAATAAATAAGAAACCCAGTACCAACAAGCCAAGAATAGTATTATGTTAATTCCCCTTATATTAATGAAAATAATAGTAGGAGGCAGAAATTCAATAATAATCTTTCCAATTTAAAACAGAAAAGTCAATAATAATCTTTTAGATTTTTAAGTGAAAGATTTTTGGCAGTTACATAAAAGCTTCTTCAGAAACATGAAGCTTCATTTTATTAAATTCATAATAGGATGCTAGCCTCAGAAAGTCCTTCTATGTGATGTACACAGAGATCAAATGTAGTAAAAAGCATCCCAGAGCCCCAGAAAAGCTGAGAATCTCTCTCTTAATAATGGTTTTCATTGAAGCAATTACAGGCATATATGTGTCTATACATTCAAGAGATTAAATTTGATGCTTTTATATTAGATACTTATTATATATTAGCAAATAAGCACTCTCATTAGCAGTGGCTTTTGTAGATCTTGGCTTAGTTAAACCTTTCCCTCCCCTTCACTGTGAATCCCACTGACTCTGGCTAGAAAATAGTATTAAAATGAATAGGTATACGGGCTTGATGTAATTTCGATACTTGTAAAAAGCCGTTATTGCACATCTGAAATTGCTACTTTTCCTCTCTAATATTACTGTCATTTTATGGTGTGCTATATAATTAAGTTTACTACAACACATTTGGTGGAGTTTCCATTTCCTACCTATGGTTTATTTTTACTCCCTATGATAAATTAACAGGCTGAAAACCATAACTTTAAATCCCAGCTACTTTTAGTGAGTCGGAAATTCCCTCTGGAGTTTTTTTATTCTTTAATAGTTCATGTTAAGGAATACGATACCTACATGTTAAAACAAACCCAGGTATTACAATGTTGCTATTCTCTGTTTCTAGCTTTTAAAAAGTTTGAAAAAAAATATTTGAGAACTTCTGTCAGCATAAGAAAATCAGGAGGAAAAGAAATGATAGTGAAGTCCCAGGTAAAAATTAAAACCATCATAGATCCCTATAA
Organism: Solenodon paradoxus; assembly: GCA_004363575.1. Lineage (NCBI taxonomy): Eukaryota > Metazoa > Chordata > Mammalia > Eulipotyphla > Solenodontidae > Solenodon > Solenodon paradoxus. Next base: position 18,339 of record RJWH01001206.1, read on the forward strand.
TTTTAAGATTATGGAGAAACTGTGATAATCCTTTACAGGAAATATGTGAAATAAAAGGAAGTTATACAGATTAAAAAAGTAAAGTAAAGGAGAATGTGCTTGACGTAGCTTATTTTAGGACACAATACAGGCTCTCCTGACTTCACCTATGTACTTTTATCTCTCTCATTTTTTACTTTTTTACATTCTTCTCTGATTGGAATTTGATGACTTCCACTCATTGAAAGTTCATTCCTGTTTATGTACCCTTTGAAATATCTTTTTCTCTCCACTCAGACTTGAAGGACTGAAGGTCAAATTGCACAAAGGGTGTTTTCAATTAAGAATTTGTACAATTTTGGTCATAGCAATTCTATTTTGATATTCACTACCTCTGCTGTATTGTAGCTTCATACAAATTGCTCAATGAGATGACCCACAAATCCCACCAGGGACTTTTCATTGCCTCCTGTTAGAGAGGAAGAAACTACTTAAGATTAAAAAAGGACGGATGCTCCCTGGTGATGTAGCAGTTTGCTCTGCCACATTAGCCAAGTGCAGTCCATATATATGCCAGGGACCTGGGTTTGCAGACCAGGGCCAGGGGAACCAAGGGAGATGAACAACTAAATAAAATAAATAAATAATTCTTGAATTAAAAAGTAAGTGACAGAATCATAGTAGAACGTGATACTGAACTTCCTTAAGATTAAGAGTCCATCATTCCTGCACTTAGCAAGCAAGCACAAGACACATCAGAAAGGCCTAGTGAATTCTTTAAAGTAACAGCAAGATTGACATATATTTTCTACTTCTCCATCCAAGTTATTCTTCTTTGTGGTTCTTAAAAGTTCCTGTCACCTTACTGAAAGGAAGTATATATGTACATTTTAAGAAACTGGAATATGGCTTCAAGTTTCTAATGCTAAGTTTTTTTCTTCTTAATTCTTTTTCAAATGCTAATGTTTTCAATGTCAGTTATTTTGATGTTTAAAAATTGAATGTAAAATCTGTTTTCAACTCCAAATAGAGCACTGATCATTTGATTTGAAAGAAGAGCATCTGTTTTCTGATGCCAACTAATGAATTGAGCTCATCTGTGACTATACAGGTGTCAACAGGGGAATTCATAAAAATATTTAAAAAGCTTCATAAGTCCATGAATTGAACTCGTTTAGAGATCTAACCATCATAAAGCTGAAAATTCTGCTTTAATTAATTTCAGAAAAACGTGGATATTTACACCAATAAATTTAACAATCTAGATTAAATTAATAAATCATCAATTTCTAAGAATATAGCAATCACCAAATTTAACTTAAAAAGAAATAAAGGTTGAGCACACTCCATAAATAATAAAAAGATCAGATATTAGAATGAGTTATAAAAAGGTATGTATTAAACTGAAAGATAAAATGAGAGAAAAAATCTTCATTAATTGTAGAGAAAAAGTTTAAAGGAAATGCCTATGAATACACAAAGCATTCTTGTAGAAACATAAATTACACATATACAAATATCAGCAACATGTGTGCCATAGACTATTAAATTAGTAATACACAAATACAATTAAGTCTAGACCTCCTCAAGATTTCAGAACGGTCTTCTGAAAATGCGTTGCCTTGTAATGAATGCAATGTTCCTTCAATAAAATTCAATAAAAAAGAGGACATAATTCTAAATATTTAAATTATAATACTAAGAAGAAAAAAGTTTGTTATCACTTGCATAAACATTAGTATCTACCTAAATTTGAGAGAGATAAAAATACAATGCACAATATGTGTTAAGTATAAGATCAATGTGGGTAAAGGTAAAAGTACATGGACAGTTATTATATTATCCACTTTTAAGAGAAAAAGGAATGAGAAAAATGCTCCGTAAGAAAATAATCAAAGCACTTTGCATAACCTACATAGAATATCATACAGTGTTTGATAGAGAGCAAAATAAATCTGCAAGTACAAATATGCACCTTTGTTCATTAACAAGTATGCTTATATCTAGAGAGGTATCAATATATGTGGGTTAGTACATATGCGTATAAATACATACAGACACACAGACACATATGTACACATACATAAAATATATACAGCCTTATATATGTCTCTCTCTCTCTCTCTCTCTCTCTCTCTCTCTCTCTCTCTCTCTCTCTCTCTCTCTCTCCCCTCCCCATTCTCTCAATCTTTGTTGCCTTCACACCCAGTCTGGAACAGTATCAAGTGATCTTGCTTCCCAAAGGGCTAAATCAGATCATCCTAGTCACTCAGAATTAATCTACTGTGTATACCTCACTCTTATATGAAGTATAGGACAATGGGGGACAACCCCAAAGGCAAAGGAGACACTCTTGCTGGTCTCCTAACCATTTTGACCTTCCCTTAATAAAAAATCCACCGCCACACCCTCAGCCTCCTCCGCCCTTCCAGTAACCAAGAATTCCTCATTGCTCCCCTAACCCTTAGAAGAATGTAGTTTGGGAAGTTTTCAGTGCAGAAGTGGTTTATCTGTAAACACATCCTAAGAGGTCTATCTTTACTTTCAGAGTGAAGATGAGCCACCTATTCCTTGCCATGTGGAGACCCCCCACTCTGTCCTTGATATACCAAGCTCCTTATTTCATATTCACCACAAGATGTAAGTAAGTCCATGGTCTGCCCCCATAACCTCAGAATGTAACACTATGTAAATTCTCTGCATGTTTGTCATTCAGTGTGGGCTTTTCTCCTATGAATTTTGTGCACTGTTAGCTTTGTATTACATTCAGTGAAAAACTTGAAAGGGATGAGGTAATTTCCTCCTCACCCTGACATTATAGCTGAGCTTTTTCTCCAGTTTTCTTCCTTTTTACCTCCACTGACACACCCACACACTTAGTCTTTCAGAACCATTTTTAACATCTTCACACACAATTGATTTTTATACAATTTTCAAGATCCATTTTGACTTTTAATAATGTACATATAATCACCTGCTAATTTGCCTGTTGTGTGGCAATCTCCATGGGGCAATATCTAAATTTCAGTTTGTAATTTATATCCCCACAGTGACTAGCACATTCCTTTGCACAGGAAGATGTACTATGGGAATTTTTGCATGTCTCCAAAACAATGAACACTCAGTGTTGTTGAAACAGTTGTTTAGTCTTACTAATGATTCAAGGTGGATGAATTCAAAAACAAGTCTTTACTGAATGCTTACTGCATCCCAGGTATTAATGATGTGACTAAAGATAGACAGTAAATAAGATAAATGCAGTTCCTGATCTTAGGTAACTTATAATGTTGTGGAAAAAAAATATGACTGATAAACAAGTAATTAAATGTTTGCAAAGTGTTGGAAAAGAGAAGCAAGTTTCGTCCAATGCATTTAGGAGATTAAGCCTATCACTAAGTAGTTACTGCACTACCTATCTAAATGCATCAATCAGCAACAAATTTGAACCTAAAAAGACTCTGTTTCACTTGTTATTCCCAGTGGTCATGGACAACATCCTTGGAATATCTCCCTTTGACTACGTTAAATGAGGATATTCATTTTCATAATTGACTAACTCCATGATATTGAAAGTAGCTAATGTGTTGTTTTATTTAAGTCATGAGAATTTAAATTTCAAGTAGTAGTGTTTTGTTACACAGATGTTCTTGTCCGTCCCTGAATTATTCAAAGAAACACAATAGTACATAGCTAAAGAAAGTATAATGTATTCATAAAATGAGAAGGGAGTGTTTTCTTTCTTGCTTTACTTTAAAAATGTACCTTTGTCAATGCAATAGCTAACATGTCAGGAAACAAATACCATCTTGTTGGAGGTTTGTTTGGGGGGAGGAGGGGGGTTTCTTTTTCCTGAAAAAAAATCTAATAATCACAACTGGTAGATCAGAATGCTATTTTATACTCACAAATTCTTTTCATTTTTTAAAAGAAAGGTATAATTAGGAATAAAAGTGTTTAGGGAGGCAGGCAAGCAGGCAGAAGGAAAACAGTATTTTATTTAGTTGTTCATCTTGGCTGTTGCCCTGGACCATATATATATATGGGCTATGCCTCTGGTGAAACAAACCACGAGTTCACCAGGGTGTGCCAAATGTCCAATAATTAAAAGTATCATCTTCAGGTGAAAAGGAAACTTCTAGATCCAACAAAATGAAGAGGTATTTATTCATGCTGCTAAAACCTGAAGTATTTATGCTTATCCCAACATGTTACATGGAGGCAGGCTCTTCATAGGTAATTATTTCCTATGTGCCTTACTCTAAGTGCTATCTAACCTTATTGAAAAGTCATTATTTCCCACAAAACACGCTAAATATTTTAATAACTCATTTCTAATCATCCTAATGCTGGCACAGACAGTGGCAGAGACATGAGTGGGGGCAAAGGGCATGCATGAGGAGCTGACAAAATGGAGACAGGGCCACTTGGGCACGGAAGAACCCTGTGGACAGGAGGCAGAAAGAAACTACAGGGCTCCAAGAATGCAAAATAGAGACTTTGAAAGGCTGGGGGAGCACTTTAAAACTATTAACAGATATGGAAGGTATCCTGTAGGGGCCGTCTTGAAACAGTGTAGAAGAGGGAACATAAACCTGCCTAAGAGCAAGATCTGCGCATTTCAAACTCCACCTCTGCGCGCAACTGAGGCTGCCCATTTAAATCCCTCCCAAATGTACTTTCCTGTTGCCTGTTAAATTCTTGCTTAACTTCACTTCTCCTGTCTAGTTTTTCTGAATTCTTGCATGCTGAGACTGCTAAAACAAATCATTACCACACAGGTATATGAAGATGGACTTATAAAGTCCCTTCCGCAGCAATCCAGGTCTGAAGACACACCCGCTAGGTACCCTCTAGTATATTCCGGGTAACTGTCAGCTCATTTGAGAGCTGCAGCCCCTGGCTACACACGCACACGCACACGCACACGCACTCTTTTCTTAATGTGACTTTCCCAGCCTGCACACACACACACACACACACACACACACACACACACACACACACACACACACACACACACACGAGCACTCTTTTCTTAATGTGAATTTCCCAGCCTGCAGGGAGTTTAAACTGACTGGTATAAATTTAAGTAAATTTTCTATGTGATTCTGGTCACAGGGATCTCTGTGAATTCTTTCCTGATGGATTCTGCATATCATCAGGTTACTCCTCTCAACCCCATCAGAGTCACCTCTGGAAATCACCCCGCCCCCCCCCACTTTTTTTTTAATCAGAGAAGCCTCCCTCAAAGCAGGGCAAAAGCCAGAGTTAAGGCTGTGTCCTATGAAGTCATGCTCTCTTGTGAAGACTCCTGCTCTCTCTGTGAAGCCCCAGGTCCTTTTCAAATACTGCAGCACAGGAGAGGAGTCTGGTCCGCCTCACTCCTTAGAGTTACAGTCACATAAATTTCCCACGCAGCCATTAAAGTTAGCCTTTACTCCTGCCAATCCTGCTGGTGGCCACCTGTTAGCTTGACCAGCTTGACATGAACCTCAGAGGGATGGGGAAATTTTCCTCCTTTTATGCAGAAAGTCTCTGTTGAAACAGTTGTTGTTTTCGGTTGTTTTATACATTTTTTGACTTCTTAAAGGTTGTTCTTTATGTGGGTGTGTATATTTGTGTATGAAGCTTCAGTTTTTGCTTTTAGAGAAAGGTAGAAAAAAAAACATAACTACTCAATATGTATTCTAAGACCTAAGATGAAGATTTCTGAGAATTACTTAAATAACATTATTTTAAATGTTTTTTTTTTTAAACTGAATTTTCTATGAAAGCCATGAGAAGTATGGTGAAAATTCTTAGTCAATACTTTAGAATACTGTTTCTATTATTTGACAAGTTAAATTGTCAACATCAATGTTGATTAAAAAAAAATGTTTCCTTCTCTGGAGACGAATTGGTTCCTGCCTGTATAATAAAAGTTTGGAATCTTAATTCCCTTTAAAAGAATTTTGTACTGACTTCAAAGCTCCTTTTGTTATAATTAACTTTTAAAAACGTCCCTTACAGATTTGTAAATGTAGGGACTAAAACCGAATATCACAAATCTCTCAGAATTGATTTCTTCCAGATGCACACAAGATATGGTCTCTGACGTGAAGAGTCAAGGGCAGTGGGTCAGTCCCACAGGCCAAGGAGAAGCTCCAATTCTTCTAACCCTTTAGTCCTCCCCTTTATCAAAGAAGCCACCTACTACCCACTGGTCCTCTCCTCTTCCCCTAATCCAGAAATGCTCCTTTGTCTCTTCTTCCCTAAAAGAATGTACTTTGGGAGGTCTTAATCCAAAAATTAGTTTACATATAAATACTCCTTTCTAAGAAATCTGTCTCCTCACCATGTGATGACCACCAAGTTTTCTCTCCTGACATTGCCAGATTCCCTTTGCAGGACTCCGCACAGAATATATAATTTTCCTTTGACCCTGATACCTAGGAATTTACCACCATGCAAATCCTCCATACATATGTTACTAAATGTGGGTTTTTCTCTCTAACGAATCATGCCTTTGCTCCTTTTTCGAGCCTGGGAAAAACTTCAAGAGAAATGGGGAAACTTTTCCATTGACCCCTATATAGGGAAAAAGAAGAGCAACATTTTCGTAAGGCACTGTATCACATCACTGTAGATTTAGTGGTTTGACTCTCTAAACTATCTTCTGACCATATGGTTTTCCTTATGTATAGATGTGAAGCTCTCCCACTGATAATTATGCTCTTTCCTGGTCATTAAAGTAGGTGAGCAGACATCTGAATCATGATCAGGCTGCTTCATTTTTTTGTTAGTGACTGTCTCAGTGAGCTATGGAGACTTGTTGAACTCTTAACCATGACCCTTCAGGCTGCAAAAGAGATAATGTTATTATACAGGCTGCTGGCTCACATTTGCTTTCAATTTACTTAAGGATTTCTAAGAAGAAAGAATATAACACCCTAGAAAAATAGGAAATCAAATATATTTTGATTGTGTGGAGTAGTGAAACATTCATTAGAATGTATTTGATGCCATAAAAAGAAAATCATGGATTATGTATGTATGTCTTGGTTTTATTTCACTGAAGCAGAAAAATCATAAAGTAGCATAGGCTAACAAACCCATTTTATTTTGTTTCCTGTGAACTTGTCAAATGTATACTGCCTTGTGATCTTTCTCTATTGCAGAATAATTAAAAAAACAATTTTCCACACAAATTGAAAGAAAAACATTTTGGAAGTTTTTAATGTAACTATTATACTTATGATTTTGGACTATCCTATACATTAGACTCATATCTCTATACTGTGCCTCCGTGGATTACTTGAAAAGATGACTAGATAAAATCTTCTTGCAATAATCATCTGTCATTTCATTTTTTTTTTAGCACCTTTGACCTTGTTAGTGACTGGAAGTATGATACAAAGAATTTAACAATGGGATCTGTGATCTGACTCTTGAGAGACTGGTACAATTTTACCACACAGAGAACACATTTGCAGATAGAAGACATCACTCAAAATTGGAAAGAAAAATAGCCCACTGAAAAGCAGCAATTATGGTTTATATAAACAGAGATGAATTAGAAATGGTAAAATTGCCCATATCTTACCAGAACTCAAAAAAGAAAAAAGCATAGAGATGCTTCCTTAGGTGATTATTCTTATCTTCACATGAGCAACACAAATAAAACTCTTTTCCTGGCATACCCTCATGGAGTAGTGGTTAGGTCAATCACCTCTAAAGGAGTGCAAGCCACGTACCCACCCCTGGATTTGAGTCCAGGTTCAGGGGAAACAACCAACCAGTGTCAACAACTCAGTAAAAATAAAAATGAAATGTTTCTTCCTCTTCTTTCATTCTGCATGCTTGCCTACTCGCCTTCATTGCTGTCTGCACCTTTCCATTAAATAAAACAAAAACTATTTGCTTGTTTTATGTGGGACAAATGTTTTAAAATGTTTGAACTTCTGAATACAACTTTTTATATCATATTTTTTCTTTTGGTGTTTTTTAAAAGAGAGCTTCAGTAAATTCAGAGAACTGGACACTTTTAAATGCTGAAAGCATGATCATTATAAATGAATTCCGTAAAGGCAGCCATAAATCCGTTCTTGGGCTGCTGCCATTGCATGAATGGTCTATTTTTGTGTATTTATTAATACTGTTGACTGCTACAACAGGTGACATTTTTATCCCCTTAGGCTGTCCATTAGCCAAATGAAAGGACATCTGGAAAGGGATTCTGTTCTTTGAAAAATGTGACAGGACTGATGGCTTTTTAACTGCTAGTCATCTATGATTGCTGGTACACACTGGAAATTAGTGTTGATCCCTGAGAATTAAGGAGTTAGTCAAGTACTTGGAGATAAAGCAGGGGAAACTCCTCTTAACCAGATGTGCATACCGATTCAGATTAATAAAGAAATTGCCTTACTTGGACTATTTTACAAAGCACAGAGCAATTGTAGAGTGAAAAAAATAAGACAATTATTCTTGGTGATGGCAATTGGATGGAAAATAAAAAAGAACTTGGAGGCAGTCAAATACAAGGGATATACTTTGAAAAAATCAAACTTAGTTAACTGCTATTGAGGATGGAGGGGAGCTGTATTCATTATGATGAAGTTTTTTGCAATGTCCCTACTTTATATTCTTAGTGCTCAGAGGAACAAAAGCAGATGGTGTGGATGGTGACTCCCAGCCACATGTTCTTGGGAGTCTTCGCATTATACTTGAGGTAGGACTATGTTAGAGGGCTCTTGACCACCATTCCAATCAGGACCTTCCTTTTCAGGAAGATTATGGGTCCCAGAGGATGTGGATAACTTGCTTAAGTGCATAGTTCTTCAGTGGGCAGAGTAGTGATATGAAGAAGCAGGAGCATTTGAAGAAGCACAAATATCTAACATGATTTGTTGTAAGGGAGAAAATCTGCCAACCTTAAAATGTGTCTTAGGGCAAAAAATATTTCATAGAAGGGGCCCTGAAGGCTGGGTGCAGGTTGTTATTATGAGACAGTTACAGGTGGGAAAAGAAAGGGCTCTCTCTGTAAGAGCATCTGTCTCCCCAATATGGGAAGATCTTATCTCTTAACTTATCCCTGGAGAAAGCAGAATCTCAATCTGCAAAATGGCCACACCCTTCCCTGATTTATTGGGCCTCTCTGCTGGCCTCAACTTCAACCCAACTCCCCATAGTACCGCCTGTCTCAAGGAAAAGGTATTTAAGATAGTAACAGAAGCAAATTGCTGAGTCCTTTTAGGTTCCTCAGATTGATACGGGGAATGCATATTATCGTTAAACTTCTTGGTCTTTTTTTTTCTTTTATCAATCTCTCAATAATTCAATAATTATTGAATTATTTGTCAGCCTAGAGGTGTATGGGTAGATTTTCTTCTAAGCCTGAACTGGATGGTTCTGCCATGGGTTCCTGAATTGGAGGTCACAGGAATGATACGAATTTTTATTTTTGTTTTTTGGAGTTATTCAGTGAAGTTATGAGTGCATAGATATTCGAGCATTCTATGTAGCTTAAACCATTTAAGCAAAAATTTTGTGTATTTCGTGCATGCCCTTGTGACTCAGAGGAGTTTGAGATGCTGATGTATGAACCACATAAAGTCCAAAGACTGGGCTTAGGGGTCAGAGAGAAAAAACAAAATAAACAACTCCCTTCCATCCTCTAAAAAAGTAAATAAATAAATTCATATAAATGTTGCTTTTTAGTCTTAAATTACAAGCAGATTGATTTAAACATTATTTTACAGTTGCCTTTATCATGTGCACTCTTCATATATAATTCAGAGTAAAGGAACTATCAATTTAGAATACACAAATCTTGCTTTCCTGAGTCCTACTGGGAAAGAACATTCATCCTGAAAATCTGAGACCAGCCTAATGGACATTTTGATGAAAAAATGTGTCTTATGATGTCACTGCACCAAGAAATTGGTACCTATTTCTAATTAGGTACCACAATCACATGCGAATGAGTCCTATCCCTACTTATTTATAAAAGGAAAAGAAAAGAAAAAGAGATAGAACTCTTTCCAGAAAGAAGCCATGATAAGGACAGGGAACAGATCCAACATGGCACCATTACCAGAAGAGGGTGTTTGAAACAGCACCCATATAAACCTAGCACCGCCATCGGGCGAAAACTGATCTCTTGTAACAGCAGAGTGGCCATCACCTTCCTAAATCCTTTCAAAGTCCTCCTTTTCAGGAATAAGGAGAAACATTGCTGCAATATCCTTCAGACTACTGGTAACTTATCCTTTAAAATCTAATTCCCCACCATGCCCTGCATTCTTTCTAGGTCATTAGCTCTTCCTTCAGGAACCCCTAATATAGTATTTATACCTACCAAGTTAATCTGCCTGGAATGGTTTTCCCTCTTATATTTACCGAGTTCCCTCAATCAAACTGCAGCACAAAATCTTTTGTCTTCAGAGAAATATTTTCTAGCTTCCCTAAGTACAGCTACGTATCTCTCAGATAAGCTGTCGTAGTACCAGGTAGCTTGGCTTCCAGTCACAACTCTACATTTATGTACTCCATGGTCATTCTGGTTTTTGCTCTCTGGATTCCCTTGTAATTTCCCATCAGTGCCAGCATGAGTGCTGAGTCCCAGATCAATCTTCTCCAACAAGAATAGTATACTGATGCATCCCAGTTGAAGAAACAGTGGCAAATTCATGCTATCCCAAACCTCCCCTCCCTCTAAAAGCAAGAACACACTCTGGCCCTTCTCCTTGGTGCTCCCCCAAGAGCAGGAAATCAATCTCTATGGGAAAGTTACCCTTCCTGCCCAGAGACAGAGAGACAATTTTGTCTTCAGACACAGGGAAAGAGACTGTGAATGAGCTCTGCTTTGCTCACTAAATTAACTGCCCAAACCAATCTTTCAAGAATTCCTTCTACTAGTCTGTTTATCACGGATGTATTCTTCTTCATCTAAAAATTCTATAAACTGGCATTTTTTTTATTATTTGCTAGGTTCATCCCTTATGAACTTCTGTGTGTATGAAATTAAAGTGGTCTTTTCTCTTTCTAATCTCTCTCATGCCAACTTAGTATTGGGCCAGCCAGACAAAGGCACCCGAAATGGTGAGGAAGCGATCTCCCCAAATGTCCCCTTCGGAAACTAGTTGATTGCATGATCCAGTTTTATCCTCAAACTTATCTTCATGTAGCTATAACCATATTCTTAGATTATAAATTATTAAACAGATTTAAAATAGATGTCATGGAGCTGAACAATTGATTTCACGCCAGCTTTTTTAAGGACCTGTTTTCCTTCTTGTTTATCCTTTAGAAATACCCAATTAACTTCCCCTCCTAGTTGAAATGAGGGTCCCATTTTATTAAGCAGGTTTTACTGTTTCCTGTATTCCTCCCACAAGAGTCAAAAATTAGAAATTCCTTTAATTCATTAAAGTTAAAATTAAAAGTAAAATAGTTTATTCACTCTCAGAAAATAATGGTAAATGCCTGAATCATTTTCTTCTACTGATTGCATGATCATAATGATATATTATTCAAACGCAAAAGACTCTAGCATGTGGATATCAGAATATAGGTTTTTGAATGCTGTATTTTTACAAAATTCACATTAAATGCTCACTTCATGATTGTCCATTTGAAAAGCAATTCCCTGTAATTTTGCCATGTTTCTGCAGCATGAAAACATTTTCCATCCATCCAAACTTTGTTTTATATCTACCTCCAGATGGATAGGCTAGACAAGCCTAAACACATTAGACCAATGTGCTCTGAAATCAGTCTTAGTGATGTCGAGCTTAAGGAGTTCAAAAATAAATAAATAAATGAATAAAGTAATGGGCTTTGTCATGCCACCAGAAACAAAGTGGTTTTAGTTCTTAAAGAACTGCTTAAAACAACGTGGCAAGCAGTACAATCAAATTATTTTGTCTGCTTGTCTAACACGAAGGCAACATTATCAACTGACATCCTGCAGCTCTGAGATAAGACTATGGAGAAAGGCCTGGGAAAGCTGTGTTTATCTTCCAGGAGACAGTGATTAGGTAATTTGGACATTTCATATTTAATAAAAACTATTTAAATCAGAAACCATCAGACCTGCACTGATGGGACTTACATTTGTTTGCACCCTCTGTCTGTCTCCAAAAAGTGATTGAATCCTTTTCATTCTTAAGCAGTACACTTTAAAATGAAGGAAGCGTGTTAAATGCTTGGAATTACTTTTAAATTAAACCATACAGCTGACATGAATGAAAGGGGACCTCCTAAAGGGCTCTGTAATGATAGGGAGAGAATCATCTAGCGTCACACTTGACTTGGTTTTCCAAAGGTTTGATCTGCACAGTAATGAAAATATTGAAAACGATTTCTGGTTCTCACTGATATCACAAATCATCACTTGCATAAAGCTATGGGAAGAATCAAAGATCCGTTTGCACAGTGATTGATATGAGTATGTGCCCATACAGGAAATGCTCACTGTTTTATAATGAGGCCTGCACAGAGTTCTCTTTCCTCCCCCACTTTATAAAAGCTATGGAGAGGAGAAAAAGATGGGATCAAATGTTTAAAAAAAAAAAGAGATTTGAAAGCAAGACAGACTCACTAGTTAAAATCAAAAATGCACTTGCTTTCTATACTCAATGTTCAAGTGAACTGTATTTCATAAAGTAATCACAGAAATGGCTTTTTCACAGCAAAGGCTTTTTGGAATCTTCAAATCAAAATGCAAAATGCACAACTTGGAGCTCTTCTGTGGAATAAATCATAATAATTAAGATCTCATTCTTCAAGAAATCACATTATACAGGTGAACAGGAGCCAAGGAAACTGTTTTTACTCTTTCTAATAAGATAGATTCACTTCAACTCTGATTTAGTTATAAATTGAAATGGAGTGTGTGTGTGTGTATCTAAAGCCAGGCATATTTGAGGATAAAATAGTTTCTTCAGGTAGGTGAGACATCCGTCCAATGCCTGCTGAGTTTCATGCAAGAGCCTTGCAAGTTAACTAAATATCTTGGCTGCATTTTAGAAGTTTCCCATAAGAATATTTCTGTGTAACATTCTAATTGCATGTCTGAGCATAATTACTACTGGCTCTTGTACGTAGAAAACACATACATGCATACATCTCAGCTTCAATCTTTACCATAATTATGCATTTATCCAAATTTGACTGTTTTAGAGGTGTAATTTTGCTTAATTTACATTTCTTTTTTTTTTTTTTCACCACTGTATCTTCCTTGTTCTATACAGAAAATATATGTAAATTAGGCAAGAAGTATTAAGTCACTGAAAACTGGAATCATTTTTAGTGAAAAAGTTACACAAAATAAGCATATCATACCATATTTGTCAATAGATAAGAGACTGTAGATACATCAACAAATAGATACATGGTGAATAGTAAAGGTAGGGACGAAAGAAGGTAGGAAGGTAGGAAGGCAGGGAGGGAGGGAGTCAAGCGAATTGATGCATGAATGGATGGGTGCATGAAGGGATGCTTGGATAGGTGGATGAAGAGAGAGAGAAAGAGAGAGATAGGTAGGAAACTAGCAAAAGCAGTAGGAAAGCAGTAAAAGGAAAGAAAAGAGAAAGGTAGATGCGAGGAGAGAGTTGTGAATTATGAGTATTTTCTACTTTAATATTTAAACTCTTGCCAATACACATTTAATAGTCATCTTAAATATCTTGATATATTTGCTATCATATTCATGGCTTTCTGTTGAGAAGTCAACAATGTCAGCGTTAGCTTCCGTTTGCCCACAGGTGCTTACAATTTCTGTCCCTGTACAAAACACTTTGTCACAGAAATCCCAGCGCGACATTTTAATAGGAAAAAATGGGTATAATCAAATGCTCATTTATGCTGCAGTGGTTTTGTAAATTGTGCCACATCTCTGTAGAAAAAGAACACAATTTGCTTTCTAAAAGTAGATAGATCTATACGCATGATGTGCCCCCAAGAGGTAGATACATGGGGGGAATGCGGGCCAGGGCATTGTGTAGAGTTATCCATTTCCCGTAACTAAAATATGCGTGTATGTTCAGAGAGAAGAACAGATGGATACTAAGGGATAGTGTTCTTCACCTACAGGGAATAACCATGAAACTTAGGTAACTTTGGGGAATTTGAAAAAGCTACAGACAGAAGTTTTGCTTTAATACTTCCTTTGTAAAAAATGTAATGTACTTACAGAAAAAGAATACATAAAATCTAACTACAAACATTACAAAATAACCATGCCCTAATGACCCAGTTCGAAACATTTCTAAGATATTAAAAACTGAGACATTCTCAGTGTTTTTGATTTAAACCCCTACTTCCCCTGCTAAAAATAAGCTAGCCTGATTTTTATGCTTCCTTTGCTTTTCTTTATACTTTTTGCAGGTGTGAAATGCATTTTTTTGTCATTATTCAACATGTTTGTAAGACTAATCCACATTATTTGTGCAAAAATACTGTTTATTGATTGAAATTGCTATTTCCCATATCTGAATACTGTATCATTTATACATGCTACTGTTGAGGGAAATTATTGTTTTTACCAGTTTTGGGGCATTATGACTCAAGTTGCCTTAAAATATTCTATATGTGAATATACTAATAATGCTTTATAGTTTGGGGTGATGTTTAGATAAGACTTGGAATATGCTTTTAACTTTTTCAGATAACTCAATTTTTCCCCAAAATGGTATTAAGTTACACAGTCAAAAGCAATATATGAACATTCCCACTGAAGTAAACAAATCAGAACAAAATGTTTAGGTCTGATTGTGAACATTCTATAATTTTTTAATTATACCATTTACCTTTGTATCAATTGTCCTCATTATTGAAATGTTATCACTAATTTTGTTATTTGATAGACTGTTTCCAGTGTGTTCTAACTCCAAATTATCTGAGTTCTTCGAATTTCTCTAAAATTTTAGATTCAACTTCCTAGGATGCTTTTACATTTTAGTTTCTACTGCTCTACATTATTATATTTTTTGGAATTTTGCTTTAATTACAGTCAAAATAATTCAAGATTAACTTTGTTGTTGTCTTCTCCCTCATTCTTCTCTATATTAAAAAAGAATAATAGATGAAATATCAAAAAACTTAAAATCACTATTAGAAAGCTATAGTTAATTTTGATTAAAATATACACCTAATTTCTAATCAATTTTATTACTTAAAAAAACAAGAAATCATTCAACTGAAATAAAATTAAATTTCCATTTTACATGTCCGTCTTTTTCTTTCTTTGAAGAGGTATCATATCTTTCTTGGCACATAATCAAGAAACACTATCATGTCTTCGACATTCCATTATTTCTGTAAATACAGAACACCTTCTCCCTATCATCTCTAATTTCTTTGCTATTTCCTTTAGAAAGATCTCATAAAAATCAATGATTTATTTTTAGCTTGGTTATTCCTTTAAAGGAGATTCAAATGTTCCCTTAAGATTATGCTTCCGTACTTGGTAATTCATTTCTGCTATGTTCTTTCTCATCAAAACCACTCTTAAACAGGATCCCAATAATTTAACTTTCTCTGACTAGGCCATACAACACTATCACTTTGGTTGCATTTTGTAATTATCTAATCACACAAGTTGATAAAACTCACCATTCGTAAAGATAATAGCACTTAAAACATATTTTCTGTCTGAAACACATTTATTGAAAAACTCTATTTTCATATAAAATAAATATATATTTCACAGACTAATCATCTCAAGCTATCAGCATTCTTTGTAAGATATGCAAACGACAGATGCAGAGCTGAAAATTTACAACTAAAACAAAACCCTCTCCCTCACCCTCTGTCTCATACATGCCTATGAGCTGCTATACTCTGTTGACTGTTTGTTGAATATTCTTCCATGAATTGACAGATATTAATAAATAAAATATTATATATTATACTATTGTGGGTTTTGTCATTATAACACTGAATATATATGGATGAGTCCACACTATAAGAATTTTTAACAGTACTATTTAGTTTAATAAAATGTGATCAATGTTTTCCATATTGTATACACAAAGCCCCTCCATTAATTTAGATCATGACCAAATATTCCAAATTATGACTGCATCATAATTTCCCAATTATTTCTGAGACTTATAAACACTTTCTCATTCTCAAATCCATACTCGTGTGTGTGTGTGTGTGTGTGTGTGTATCCAGCCATCCTTATACACTGAGCCCCAATATCAAGAGTCTTTACATATACCGCCATAATTTCAGATTAGACTTTATTTATAATATGGATCATGGCTATTTTGTTTGCTTGTTTCCTTTTACAGAATGGGAGGAAGTTGTGTTTGGAGCTTCTATGTTTCTTAAACTATAAGTCAATAAAAAAATAGACTATAAACTAAACCGGAACTATTTTATTCATTTCCTTTTATTTAGGATGTCAAATGTGGACACCCCTCAAAATGATGTTTGTAATTAATAATTTCAATTTCTTTATCTAAAACAAGATTCACAGAACTGCTTTAATACAGTGAATTTCACATGGTTAATCTGATTCTCATCCTTCTCTTTTGTGGTATGTTCATTGGTAGCTGACATTTTTAAAAAGACAAGCAGATATTGCTGTTATAATGCTTAAAAGATTAAATAGTTCATCTAATAATCTTGTTTCATGCCTGTATTCTAAGTTTTCTTTCATGGATAAGTCAACAAAATGTTATTTTGTGGAGAAATCCAAAATGCAAATAGAATGATATTTTTTTCTTGTCTCGTTTCATAGTTAAAAACAACAAATGACATAGCTACATGAACTTTCTAAATATGTTCACAATATAATTGTTTCTAAAGCTAGTCAAGATCCTACTGCTGCTAAAAAAAATAAAACATAAAACAGACTAGTGCCTCTTAGATCTATCTCTGACAGTGTTTGCTAGTTAAAATTGAAACTCACAGAGCACGACCTGCCATCTCTCTCTCTCTCTGTCATGAATCTTCGCTATTACTAATTTCCCGCCAGCCATATACTGACCTTAGGGCTGATTAATTAGCTGTTGGTTTATGTATTTTACAACATTAATTGTGAAAGCCCTCACTGTTACTTCATGGTGATTAACCTTGTTAGTGTGTGGAATTAGAAATGGAGAGGCCTCGTTAGATCGTCTCTGTGACGTTTTTGAAAGGGTTTTAACTTGTTAACTGGAACACAGCTCTGCTATACTGTTTTAAGAAGCCTAGTATCTCCCTTATACAAGCAAAAACTGGCCCATCTTAGGATGATCATTTCTTTCGGATGCTTGCTGCTTCACTTCTGGATCCCAGACAAATTTCTCTTGCTTTTCCATGACTTATTCCCTATGGTGATTTTTATTTTTCTTATCAAATACAATACATCTTAAAGACTGAATTGAGTTAGCATACAGATTCAGACTTTAAAAAGCAACTCATTCCATGTTCTTTGTCCATTCTCTAAGGAGTCGCTCATATTTTGAGAATAAAACAGTTCAAACAGAGTAAGTCAGGTTATTTCTGTGGTTAAATCATGTCTCATTTGTTAAATATCTTTAGAAACTTCATTAGCTGTCTCAAGCCACAAAAAGTGTCTATTTATTTATAAACATCTGTCTCCTTAGAGTGTTGGTGCTTAAAATTTAGCTTCTAAAATAATTTAATTAAGGTGTGACTGGACTACAAAAAAGATTACTTAAGAATAGTTTCCTTAATTTCCTTCTCAACTTCTTCTGGCGTTTTTTAGAGCTTATTTATTATTCCTGACTATGATACTAAAAAGCGTTTTTTTTAAAGATAAGTCAAATACTTAATTATCCATAATAGACATAAAAGAAAGTGGTCTCATTAATCCACATTAAAAAAAAAGTATTCCATAAGATCATAGACCAAGACACTTGGCAATTAATGTTAGACTAGCTTATAAGAGCTCACAAATAGAATATATTTGCTTAAAGGTCTAATTAAAAGAATGTAATATTATTCTCAGGTCAAAATTAACATTTAAGATTTTAATGAGATTTTTTTCACTCAGTAAATATGTGTTGATTTGATCAAGGCTTCTTTTTCTTTCTAGACTTAAAAAGAAAGTCAAGATTGATCTTGTCACTTGTTTTTCATCCCTCACATTGCTTTCTTTTACTTTGATTTCTATTCCTAACCTAGAGATACATGAAAGTAACATGAGACCTCTGTGTACCTGAATGGAGATGCTGTGTCCACATTTTATGAGAGAAACCAGATGCAGGACAGTGAATTTATTAAGGGACGGCTGGTGACCAACCACTGTACCTAACAGCTCACATCATCTACTGTAAGGTTCGCTTGTTTATGCAAATTGCTGCTTATTTTTATGTATGGAATGGATATTTCTGTATGTATTTGTGTATGTGTGTGTTTAGTGAGCAATCTCAATTCTTGACAGTCTCAGGTAAAGACTTTTGTCCTGAAAGCTCTTTCTTATGCCCTTTCCCTTCACATAAGCCTCACATTTTGTGATATTCTTTCTCCATTGCTTTTTCAATTTTCTTTCTGATCTTGATTGTGAAGAGAAGCTCCTTTCATCCTGTTCCCATCACAATGAGAGCTCTCCCTTTCCCACGTGTAAGCACCTTCAAAAAGACCACAGAAAGCTTAACTTCTGTCTCTCCCTGCTCATGCGCCAGTCAAGGGTTGGTTTTACATCTCATTCTTTCAATGGTAAACAAATGACAATGCAGTTTCTCTGAATTAAGGTAGTTATTTTTAGCCTACATGACTGCTTTTTATTTTTAGCCTACATGACTGCTTTGGTTGAAGTATTCAGGTTTTTTTCTAAAATTCGCATAGTTCTAACGAGAAGCCAGTCATGCCCTTTGCTTTTATGTTCATCAATCACCAAGGATTTACTAAGTCTAATAATGTACTAGGCACAGTACTGAGTGTCAAATAGAAAAAAATATTTAATAAAGAAGAGATGCCATTTGCATCTTACCTGAATGTAAGCCACACTCGAGTTTCTAAGAAAATGTAAACTATGACTGAGGATAGTTTTCCTAAGAGGCACTCTCTCCCCTTAAAACCAACGTTTACTCAGTATTTGAGGAGGGTAATTGAGGAAATGAAGCACAATTAACTGGCCTTTGTATTACAGATAATAATTATTTATTATTTAACATAATGGAGATCATTTTTCATTTTCTGAAAACTCTTCATGTTATTGAAATGAATGTTTTAGAAATAGCAACATTTGAACAGTATTTCTAATTAAAAATCTTTTTCTCATGGAAAGTTTTCCAGTACTGAAATTTCTGTGCAGTGTGTATTATTTTTACCCTCATTCTTATTTTGCTTAGGGAAAAGATTTTGTGCCTTTCATATGAATTAGAAAAATTGAAGAGTTTATGTAAAAGTTTGTAACTTGATGATATAGTCTTTATACTTAAGTTGGAATCAACAGGGGAAAATAAAGCTGCCATTTGGATTTGTTCCACACCATCCTAACTTTCTGAGTCTCTCTCTTTCTGCAAAGGTCTGCACTTAGAAGGAATAACTTGATGTAGTCAAAACTTGGTAGCATCATTGTCAAAAACTATATTTTCTTAAGCCAGAATTAGCTAAAACTCAAACCAAGAAAGCAAAAATTCTAACACCCTCTTTAATAATAGCAAATGTTACTGACCTTAGTCTCAGATGTTCATTTTAAATAGAAAAAGCGTAAGTATGCTCCTCTAATAGATAATTTTAGGTATCTAAGTTCATTTCATCATCAAAGAAGAATTAAGAAAATACTTTAACGTTTGTATCTCTTTAATGTTCTGTCGACTCTGTGGTCCTATGTTGATTTGTACATGTCACTATCTCATGGTACGTGGTTCAACACATCAGTGAAGATTTCTATAATTTACTGACTTGTCTACCATATTTTCTCCATCTCAAAGTCTCAATTATAAGATTTTCCTTCAACATTCCTAAGGATTTATTATCCTCTTTTTCAAATCATTCTGTCAGACTAGATGCTAAAAAGAAAGTCTTACAGTATAAACTTTCTATGTGCTTTCATATTCAACTGTGTGTCATCTTATGTGGAATTTGGACCACCAAGATCAAATGAAATGCGATCATCCTTTGCCAGCACATAAGCCCACCCAGATGATAGGCACAAGATAGAAAAGGGTTTTAAGAGCATACCACACAATAACAAGAGAGCCCCACTAACTTATAATATTGGGATATAAGGTTTTCCAAAAGAGTAGCTGTGCTGAGACCTGCTGCAACACATTCTACTAAGGATATTTGCACACGGGATGTATCTGCAGCCATGGGTTTTGAAGCCTGGAGATATTTCTGGCAATCTTGTACATAATTAAATGACATTTGAAAATGATGATTCTATAACATAACCTGAAGAATGAATGATACCTGAATCAGGGCTTTAATGACATCATTATTTGGGACAAGGAAGCATTCGTTCCTCTTTCTCAAATCACGTACCTCATGACATTTCTGCCTGTCTAACTCTATTTTTCTTTCACAAGGTCAACTGCTTTTACCATGGTACTGCTCCCATAATTGTTCAAGCTTCTATCCTAATCCATTACTTTTCACTGTCTCCCTGCTCCCTAAGAATCCACACCTATATTGATCATTACATTGTGCACACATATACCCCAGAGATGTTGGTTCATATATCCTAATTACTAAAGGTCTCTGTTACCTATCATACTTACAATTAAAGTACAATATTTCCAAAACTGAACCCAACTGATATCCTAGATCTCTTGCAGTTATAAATAAATGTCATGATTTTTTGTTTCTATTTCTGTGAAGAATCGCTTTGAGATTTTGCTGGGAATGGCATTAACTCTGCATATAGCTTTACATAAATTGGCCATTTCTAATCTATGAGCATGGGATATCTTTCCATTTCCTTGCATCATCTTTGACTTCTTTTAATAATGACATACTTTTCAGAGTATAGGTCTTTCACTTCTTTGGTTAAGTTTATTTCAAGGTATTTCATTCTTTCTAATGCAATTGTAAATGGATTATTTTCTTGAGTTCTCTTTCTGCAATTCTGTTACTTGCATGTAGAAATACAATCAATTTTTTAATATTAATTTTGAAGTTTGCCACTTTACCATATTTATTATTTTTAGCAGCATTTTACTTGAATCTTTGGGGTTTTCTCTACATATATTGTGTATCTGCAAACAGTGATAGCTGAATTGGTTTCTTTACAATTTGGATACCTTTTATATTTTTTCAGATCTTGAAAAACACTATCTTTTCTCCCATCATTCCCTAAATAATTTCAACATATGCTGTAATATGAATAGTTCCTATATTGCCTAATAAGACCAAATTGTCTTAAATTCTCATTGAGCCTCAAAACTCCCCTACTGATTCTCTAATTCAAATCAAATAACTACAAACCAAGATATGTAACATTGGTCTCTACCACTTGAGCATTAATGTCAAGAGTTCTGAAGTGTGTCTATAATTGCTCATCATTGCACTGCCAATGTCTAGCATGGTGCTGGACGAAGGGGGATACTCAAAAAATATGTAGAATAAATGAGAATGGATGGATGAATGGACAGGACTATTGCTAAAGTTCAACTACAGGGAGATCAAAACAAAAATCTGAATATTGTTTTCATAAAACAGTATGATCAATGTGAAAATCAAGTATCCAATCAAAATATGTTGTGGCTCAATGGGACAGGGTTGTGCAATGAAGACTAAGGGCAGGAGAGGAAGTAGAGCAGGAGTAGCCAGGCCAACAACAAGTAAGTATTATGTGATGCTAATGGAAAACACATAGTAATGGTGGGACTTCATATAAATGACCAGGGCTGATGCAAAGAATTTTGGCACCTTAGGTGAAAACCACATTTGACATCCCTGTAAGACTCAGTCTGAATGTCCTACCTAAAACACATTCTTTAACTATCTCAAGGCCAGAAATGCCCACTAACCTCCACAGAGCCAGAGAGAGCCCACGTAACGCCAGAAATAACCCTCATTGTAATTACCTGCACTCAACCATGCTGCAGCGCTCTACTCCGTTTGGAGAAACAGGTGCACATGGGGTGGGTGACTCCCCTTCCGATGAGTGTCCAGTTTCTTCACAAGGGGAATAGCAGCAGTAGCGGCATGACCCACCACAGTCAGCAATGTAAGGGTCACCATTCACAGCGGGCAAAAAGGGCAACTGCTTGTGAGCCCCTCACCAGACTGGGCCTGAGGAAACTCAACTGCCAACTTCGCTCCACAATGAAGATGACCCTGGTTGATTAAAAATGGGACAAAAGGAATATTTATATTGAAATGACAGAAACTTTGGGAAATATGAAAAAAAGGGATTGTGCCATTTTAAATGGTATGTATGGCCAACCAAGGTATAATGATTGACACATTATGTCCCTACCTAATTCTCACATAGACTACACAGAGATCTCAGACTTGTGAGACATATCTTGAGCACATCACATTCTTAGTTCAGAAGTATCTCAAATGATGGGTCATGACTCAGCGGTTCTACAGTCCTCATAATTATTCCACAAATTAAAAAAAAAGGTTGTGCTAATAAAACCCATAGAAATATTTATCTGAACTAGTCATATATCCCTGAAGTTTTGGAACAATTCTACTGTCAGATATTCAACTGATTATTACAGCACATGACCTAACTTTTCACTAAAATAATAGGGTCATATATATGAAACCATGTTAAAAAGAAAGAAAAAAAAAAAAAATGAAGGCACTGAAAGTAGCTCTCTATAAATTTTGTATTTCATCAAAGTAATAAAGATGAAATCATCCATTAATTAGACAATGACTCTATTTCAGATCCCTTACAGTGTCAATGTTTACTTGGTAGATCAGAATATTAGAACATCTGTGGAAAACTAGGAAAGATCAAGTACCAGGAGCTTCTTGCTATTAATTCATGGTCATCTAGTAGAGAGGCAATACTCAAATAGAATGAGAATAAAATAAAAATAGAAAATATGTGAATTTCTTAGTATGCAAATTTATTGATTATTTATATTTTTTCCAACGAGATTTGTTTTGCTTTGATTCATTTATAGCCATTGTCAATAAGAGAACAGTGAAAAAAGGTGGGGAGGATAGGTTCCCCTTATCTACAAAACAGAATTGGTAATTAATAGGATATCTGATGGGCATTAAGATACCCAGTTATGGTGATGAAATCTATTAAAGCCATCCTTAGACAGAGATAAGGAGACCATATAAGGGGATTAGGGGGTCTCTCGTCCTTTTTATTATGGTCTGTTGTCATGACTGAATGTTACTAGTGAAGACTAGTTCAACACTGTTGTTTAGTAACTTTTGAATATCTACCTTCCTCTGATCACTGCAGAGCTAGGGTAACCAGAATTGTGATCTATACCACAACAAGCCAGTTATGACCTTCTCTATCCTACTTTTAAATTCATATGAAAATTATCAAAGTCCTCAACAAGTAATACATACTGTTTCTGAATATTTTGCAAAAACAACAGGACTGGGAACTTATCACAGTTAAAATAAAAGCTCTCTTGTAACTTTATCCAACTTCACATACAACAAAGTAGTATCACAAAGGAAAATGAAATTACTAGAGTACAGTCAACTATCATCACTACTCTTGACTTTAATGAGAAAATGATCATTTATTTAAACCAAAAATATGAAAAATTACGTTACTCTGGGTTTAAAGACATTTTCACACACTATGAAAAATGTAACTCTAGATGATCTTTTTGAGGCAAGAGTTATGAAGAAGTTGAGAATCAGTTAGACTGGTATTTAGAATCTTGGTCTACTAGCTGAGAGATTTTGGGTAAATTATTTACCTCTAGTTAAAAATCACCTATAAAATCAGAGCAGTAAAAGGATGTAAGAATGCTTTTATGAGAATTAAGTGAAGTACTGCAGTAAAAGCTACCCAACATGACTGGTAGCACAAAAACTTGAAGTGGAAATATTTTGACTATTAATCACAATATGGTTGAGAGAATTCTGGACTAATCATAGATTCTGAATCTCCTTGAATCTCAGGTAAAGGCTAGAATAGGAAATCCAAAATCCAAAAACAGTATTTATAATACATTAGGACATAAAGTATAAGAAGTGAAGAAAACCAAAAGAACCCAAGTACAGATCTTTCTGGACTTATGATGGGGTTCTGTCCAGATAAACCCATTATAAGTTGAAAATGTCCTAAATGGAAAACGCATTTAATACACCTAACCTACCGAACGTCATAACTTAGTCCAGTCTTCTCTCAACATGTTCAGAACACATATATTAGACTTTGGACAAAACCATCAAACGCAAAGGCTATTTTATAATAAAGTACTGAGTATCTATGTAATTTATTGAACACTATACTAAAAGTAAAAGGCAGAATGGTTGTTTAGCCTTGTGATGGAGCCACTGATGGAGCTGCCTCAGGACAGAGAGTAGCAGGATACAACATTAGCCCAGGAAAAGATCAAACTTCAAAATATGAATTATGTTTTCTACTGCATTTAGTATAGCGTTGGCTCTTTATAAAGTCAAAAAACCACAAGTCACACCATCCGCAGTAGGGGACCATCTGTAATATCCAGTGCTACTGAAAAAATTATCAGAAAACAATGGCTTTCTAAAGGACTTGAGACTGGGGGAAACCAGAAACAGTCCATGAGTTTTTATTGTTAACGTTTCAAGTGTTCATTTGAGAACCGAGAGTGGAAAGGATGTTTGATAAATTCTGTCATTTCAACAGTGAGGGTTTCTTGGCCAATGAGGACAAACATCTGGAAGAACTATCAAGATTCAACAGGACAGGGACAAAGATATGCAGAATACAGCCGCTTTAGATAAAAGCTGAGAAGGGAATAGAGCCAAGAATATCTCAAGACAGCACAGCATGGTTTCAAATTCTTCAGGAAAACAACAAAAGAGGGAGCTCCATAAAGGATAAAAGCTAAACTGTTTTACTTCTAAAATTTCAGGAAAGCTCATTTTAATTTAAAATGAACTACGGCAAAGTACCAAGGTCACATGGACATGCAGTTCTATAAAAGAGAAAAAGAGAATGTGAGAAGAATAGCGCCCATATAGAAAATAACCCAGAAAAATGTCCCCTAAAATAGATTGCAACTTGAATCCTCTCCAAAATGGGCTAAAGGTTTTAAGAAAATGCTACAAAACATGACAGAATGCCATAAGTCAAAACTAGAAAAATCTGAACGCAGTGCGATCAAACTCAGGGAAGAATTGCAGATAAAAGAAAAACTCAGATTAGAAGGATTAGATCAAAAGCAAAAGCATATGTTGCAAAGAAGGATAACAGGAAA